>CAUYQU010056740.1:0-26076 GCA_963574635.1 Cheracebus regulus
AGCCAAATCATGAGTGAACTCCCATTCACAATTGCTACAAAGAGAATAAAATACCTAGGAATACAACTAACAAGGGATGTGAAGGACCTCTTCAAGGAGAACTACAAACCACTGCTCAAGGAAATAAGAGAGGACACAAACAGATGAAAAAACATTCTAAGCTCATGGTTAGGAAGAATCAATATCATGAAAATGATCATACTACCCAAAGTAATTTATAGATTCAATGCTATCCCCATCAAGCTACCATTAACTTTCTTCACAGGATTGGGGGAAAAAAAACCAAAAACCTTAAATTTCATATGGAACCAAAAGATAGCCTGCATAGCCAAGATAATCCTAAGCAAAAAGAATAAAGCTGGAGGCATCACACTACCTGACTTTAAACTATACTACAAGGCTACAGTAATCAAAACAGCGTGGTATTGGTAAAAACAGAGATATAGACCAATGGAGCAGAACAGAGGCCTCAGAAGTAATGCCACACATCTACAACCATCTGATATTTGACAAGCCTGAGAAAAGCAAGAAATGGGGAAAGGATTCCCTATTTAATAAATGCTGTTGAGAAAACTGGCTAGCCACATGCAGAAGGCTGAAATTGGATTCCTATCTTACACCTGATACAAAAATTAACTCCAGATGGATTAAAGCTTTAAATATAAGACTTAACACCTTAAAAACCCTAGAAGAAAACCTAGGTAATATCATTCAGGCACATGTAAGAACTTTATGACTAAAACACCAAGAGCAATGACAACAAAAACCAAAATTGACAAATGGAATCTAATTAAACTTAAGAGCTTCTGTACAGCAAAAGAAACTATCATTAGAGTGAACCAGCAACCAATAGAATGGGAAAAATTTTTTGCAATCTACCCGTCTCACAAAGGGCTAATAACCAGAATCTACAAAGAAATTAAACAAATTTACAAGAAAAAAACAATCAATGCCATAAAAAAGTGGGCAAAGAATATGAACAGATACTTCTCAAAAGAAGACATTCATGTAGCCAACAAACATATGAAAAAATGCTCATCATCACTGGTCATCAGAGAAATGCAAATCAAAACTACATTGAGATACCATCTCACGCCAGTTAGAATGGTGATCATTAAAAAATCTGGAGACAACAGATGCTGGAGAGGATGTGGAGAAATAGGAACACGTTTACACTGTTGGTAGGAGTGTAAATTAGTTCAACATCATAGAAGACAGTGTGGCGGCGATTCCTCAAGGATATAGAAATAGAAATTCCATTTGACCCAATAATCCCATTACTGGGTATATATCCAAAGGATTATAAAACATTCAATTATAAAGACACATGCACACATATGTTTACTGCAGCACTGCTTATAATAGCAAAGACTTGGAACCAACCCAAATGCCCATCAATAAGAGACTGGATAAAGAAAATGTGGCACCTATACACCATGGAGTACTATGTAGTCATAAAAAATGATGAGTTCATATCCTTTGCAGGGACATGGATGAAGCTGGAAATCATCATTCTCAGCAAACTGACACAAGAACAGAAAACCAGACACCGCATGTTCTCACTCATAAGTGGGTATTGAACAATGAGAACACATGACCACATGGAGGGGAGCGTCACACACTGGAGCCTGTGGTGGGGTGGGAGGGCTATGGGAGGAATAGCAGGGAGTGGGAGGATTGAGGAGTTATGCCACATTCTCATCAGCACCAGGTGTTGTCAATCCTTTAATATTAAATTTTTGAAAATTTAGTTTAAAAATTTAAGTTTCAATTTTGAGTTTTAATATGTGTTTAGCAGTATCTCATCATGATTTTAATTTGCAGTTTACTGATGACTAATATATTGAGCATATTTTTATGTGCCTCTTTGGTACCTGTATAATTTTTTGGTTAATTGTTCAAGACTTTTGCCTGCTTTCAAATGGAGTTTGTTTCTTTATAACTGAAATTCAAGAGTTGTTTACATATCCGAATAAAAGCATTTTTTAATACACACAAAAAAATCTAAACTCTGAAACGCTCCAAAATCCAAAACTTCTTGAGCACCAACATGATTCTCAAAGGGAATGCTCACTGGAGCATTTTACAGTTTGGATTATTTTCAGATTAGGGATACTGAACCAATAAGTATAAATGTAATTATTCCAAAATCCAAAAAGCATCTAAAATCCAAAAGACTTCTGGATTCAAATACTTTGAATAAGGGAAACTCAGCCTGCACTGTTAAGACTTCTACCTGCTTATGAAGAATGCATAAGTCTCTGTCTCTTACCTTTTGACCTCCGCTCATGATACGACCTGCCTCGATAATGAGGGGTGTCCAAATACATACTCTCAAGATCTTCTTGCCATGACTCTGGATTGAAGTACTTGAGCAGATCTTCCACAGTATCAAATTCTGCAATTTTTTTGTCCAGAGCATCCGCAGTGAGAGTGGGATCCGTTACTGATGGAGAGTGATAGGATACCCCCTAAGAGTGACATACAGCTCAGTGTACTCAGAAAAAGTCCATTGCTGTGAAATACAACAGTCATTCAACTATACAGAAGGTACATAAACAGCCTTCTGTGTATAAGACATCATAAGTTTGAATGCCATGTAAAAACAACATGGCATTATCTTGCCATATTTTTGGGTAAAATCAATTAATTGCTAAAAAGATAGTCATTTGCTTTTTAAAAATCAATCAAATCCAAGCATATCATAAAACTTTTAGTTTATTTTAACTGTAATCATTTAAAAATACAGACTAGATGGAAATACATAAAATTAAGTCATCCAGTTTCTGGGTTCATGGTCCCAAATCATCACATAACAACAAATAATAGTGGGAATCAAAATTCCAAACTACTTCCATGTTAGTTTTGATAATCCATTCCATTCTCCTACATTTAACCTCCCCATCCCCCCTTTACAGGAAACCTGGCATTGAAGATGAGGTGTGAGCAATGTACTAATCTACTCTGTAGACATTTTCATAAAATCTAGCACTTTAACCAACTTATTTACTGTCAACAAAGATAATTAGCCATGAAACTGGCTCTGTTGAGTTAAAAGGAGAGGATCCACATGGGAAACATATTTTTCTAAAATGCTATAGTTTGCTAGTGATCCCAGCTGCCATTAAAACTTCTCAGGAAAAGTCTTTAAATGAGAAACACAACATCATTGAAAGCCTGAAGAGGATTATGTATTTTGCTATGGAATACATCCCACATAAGGTTTCCAAACACTTACTTCACTAACCCTTGTACAATCTAGAGGTAAATGAGCCATGATTCAAACATCTCTGTTAAAATTCATGACCCATTGACAAGGAAATAGAGAGCACACAGACTCAAATGATTTTGAAATGTCTTTAAAGAAACTACCAAACAAATAATATCCCCTAAAGACAAGTATCTCTTATCATTAAGGGAAAATAGGAATTAATGACAACTTGCTTTCCTAAGATTTGACTGTAGCAACTAATAGGTGCTATAGAGTCCCAGACAGCAAAGCCCACAATTTATAATCTTACTCTCAGGCAATGTTGTCTCTCTTTAACCAATCAAAGTCCAAAGGTTGGTAAGTGATTTGATGATCATCTGCTGTCAGAGGAAGTCTCTCTTCACACAACTAAGGGGCTTTAAATCATTAATCTACCATTGGTATCACTCAGGAGCAGTTTTCAAATATTCCCTGTAGGTTAAAGGGAGTCGAGGGAGTGGGGTGAGAAAATGAAATAGATTGATGAATGTGTCAGGCCAGTTCTATTTTTTTTCTTTTAGAAGAAACCATATATCTAATTTTCGGTCATCTTTGTTAAAATAAGTAGACATTCTCTTCTGACCAAACCTTTCCTGCAATGCTACATTCATTACCTTATGAGTCTACTGTATATTCTGCTCAGGTATATCCAGGTAATAATGATTATTTATCTGGAGGCATGGTCCCTGTCATACATTATAGAAGAATCCACAGATTTATTCATAGTTCAAGCCATGTTAAAGATGCCCTCTACAGTTATCTTGTTGATATTATATCACTCTCATCTGGTTGCAGCCCTATTTGTTCCTTCTGTTTCTGACAGGTTGTCTCTTTATTTTAGGTGTGTGTGTCCGTGTGTGTGTGTCTCTTTTTGTGTGTGTGTCTGCTTGACATGAGCTGGACCCTGACTGAAGCACATCATTTCTGTCTTTCACATCTCTCTTGGGGTCACATGCTAGGGGTGGAGTACTTATAATTCAGTACTGTAATTCCAAATTCCCATTAACTTGTATTGCCTGGATGATCTACAGTCTATCTAGCTCAAATGCACCATATGATATACAACTAGCCTTGTGTCACAATAGCGTGGGTCTAAGAACTAAAAAACTCAAAATGAGCTGACCAAATTAGAGGCATGGCAGCACATAAAAAATCTGTGAAGTTAAAATGCTTCCCTCTTTTTTGAAATAAAAACAGGGACACCCATAAAACCATTCCCGTGCAAGTGAAAGCTTCCTGTGACAGTTCTGGGGAAAGTGGCTGCATGGAGTTTTCCGGGGTGGCTCCTAATGGTGCTCTTAATAGAATGTAGTGTGTAGGCAGGTATCTCTCTCAGAGAAAGCTCTGGAGAACTCTCAGTCCCTGAGAAGGGAGGGGGAAATTTAATTTCTTCTAATATGAGGCTGAAGAGTAAATCCAAGTCATAGGTAAAATGCAAATGTGTCCTTGTGTATGAACTTTACTGCTGTTTTCAAGTTTTGCTTCTGGGAAGTTTCCAGAAACAACAATGATGGCTGAGGAAATATTTATGAGTGATGAGGTGACCTAATAAGCCCACGAGGACATTTTGGTTTCTGAGCTAAATATTTTAAAACTATTTGTGAGGAAAAGAACTAACTGAATGTGTCTCCTTCAGCTGCACAGTTAATATGATTTCATTCAGCTTTTGTCACATATTTATAAAAATCAATTCTGAAGTTAACTGCATTACTTTAAAATGATAACAATATGTAAAAAAAAATGCTCTGAAAACGGAAAACCACTTTCAACAAAAACAAAGTCTAGTTTAAACAGATGTTAATGGTAGTCCAATGACCCTTGCTCCTGCTCCAGAAAGTTCTAGAACAATGGAGTTCTGAGTAAAGAAACTAGCTTGCTCTGGCTTACAAGAGAGTTAAGCAGCACCTAGACTTGAAACTCAAACCAGAAGTGTTTACAGTGGATCTGAACCCAGGGAACCTCCCCAAATACTCCAAAGGATGGGACAATTCCTCTCTTTTAAAGGACATGGGTTATCCTTAATTAGTTAAGGGTCCTTTAAGCTTGTAATTCTGTGCTTGGGCAAGCATCATTAGACAACCCTGAGCTATCATGTCGAAGGTGCCTGAGAAGCTGGAGCACCCCTTGACCCTCAGTCATGGTTGCAAAAGTCTACCTTGAGTTATCAGCCTCTATTCTGACCCTCCTGCTTAGCCTTATCCTCCTCTTCAGCTTTGTTTGCCTTGTGTTGACTTTCACCTAATTGATAATGATTGTCTACACCAAGCTAGGTTCAGAGCATGTATCCTGGACTGTCGAAAGCACACAAAACACCTAAATCACCCTCAGAGATCTCTCTGATCTTTTGATCAGATGAGGTTCTAGTCTAGCATCCATACCAGGTGAATCAAATAGTCACATAACTCACAGTGGAGGGAATTCTGCCATATGAAAGAGTTTTTAAAAAAAATCCCCTAGCAAAAGATAACATATCAATTTTAGAAAAAAAAATCCACTCTGACTCCACCACATGGACCTACTTAGAACCATGGGCAAGCTCTCTCTATGCTCTTGACCTTTAAGTAAACAATTGCATTTATTGTCTTGTATTTTATTGCTATGTAAGTGCTACACATAGGATTGGTGAAAACAAGGTCTGCTCTTTCTGTGCAAAATAGATAAGGATACAGAATACTGAGAAATGACTAAATTTAGAAAAAAAATTGGAGCATGAATCATTTTACAGCTTCAGGGTGTTATTTTTTCTATCCAAGTAAAATAGAATACATGCCTAATTTGCACTTAAGTTATCTTACTGTAAACATTGGGATTTTCAAGTCTGAAAAGACCCTTGAAAATGCAGAGGTTAACATCTTCCCCAGGAATATTCAAAAGCTATTTTGAAATTTCCCACTTGAGTGTGGGCCATGAACTAATTTGATATGTTTTATATGTTTGGACAGATCTTTAATTGGAAAGCTCTGCTCTGAAACTGCAAAACATTTCAGTTATTGCCTAGCCTGAGTTCCTACCATGGTATACTGGCAGTTCCTGGAAATCTTTCTGACAGACAGGAAAAAGGGTATCTGACATAATCCATTGAAACCTGAATAAAATGGAGAAACACATCCTATTTGAGATCTGGCTTTCATTCAAACCACAGGTCCATAACACAGGTGAAGTTCTTTTGGGATTGACCTTAGCTATTCCATCAGTTTCTTTCGCTGGCAATAGAGTAATAAATTACTTACTGAAATAGAGCTTGTGACTGATTCCCAATTGGTCTCTGAAGCTGCTGCGGGTTGGAAGTCTTCCTGGAAGGCAAAGAAACATCTTATGTGAGTCAGTCAAAAACCTCTGTTCAATTCATTACGTGCACGGTTTCAACATCTCAGCCTTCTGAATCTCTTTCCAACTAAGTGACAACAGAAATAGGGATACATTCCTGCTGAACAGGTCACAATTTGTCTTAAGCACATCTCCTCAAGAACTCTTCTCATTCAAGACATAAACATTTTCTTGTAAGTACTGGTGAAATGGAAAAGGTACAGGCAGGAATGCAAATTTTAACTTGACCATCTACTGGCTGTGTGACTGCAGACAACTGACAACCCCTCCATTTCTTCTTTTTCTCATCTGTAAATGGCTAGTATGGAATCCTTACATTACAGAGCTATTTTGAGAATTGAATGCATTAATTATGTAATACCAATGGCACTGAATAAAGTGCTTGATAAAAAATAATTATCATTAGTGATGTATAACTGGCTTAAAGTAGGTTAAGCATTATGTTCAATCTTGCCTTCTGACCTGGTCCAAAATATTGGTGATCTTTTCGAAGACACACTAACTTTCAATGGGCTGTTCTTGACCCTATCGACAAATATAAGGAAGGATGGCAGTGGAAGAAAATGGGAGTGACTAAGTACTACCCATCTGGGGAAGGAAGGTCAAGGGCAGACCTAAAAACATTAGTCATCTCAGATAAGCCCGAGTGGATGTATGACAGCAGTGGATCACACAGAAAGAAATTTCTCTTTAAAGGCAAACTTGTCTCCCATTTGTATGTGTCTTCCATGTTAATTACTACAGCACCAGGAAGTTTAAAAAACATGAAGGGATGGAAAACGAATTTTGTCATTTTTACAATTCACAGATGGCTTGACCTTGCTAAAATAAATCACTTTCGAAAATTTCTTCCAGCCTTACCAGGGAGTGGTAAGTGTTTTGAGAGGATGCTGAGAAACAGCCACTCAAGTCTGACAGCTTATTTACCCAAGTATCCCTACTGAATGAGAGCTTAGTATCAGATGTAAATTTCATTAACATTTGGAGGAGTTAAAAGTACATTTGTTAATTGCTTATGATGAGGCTGGTTTATGTATAATTTTCCTGTGCTTAAGATGTTTAAATTTCCTGTGTTCAGCTGATTACCAAGAGAGGACTGAGTCAAATGTAGGATTAAAAGAATGAAAAAGTATTAGAAACTGACTAGATGATAGGATAATAGGTGCAGCAAACCACCATATATCCCGGAACTTAAAGTAAAAAAAAAAAAAAACAACAACAACAACAACAAAAACATAAAATAAAAAAGATGAAAATTTGAGACCGAGTCTCACTCTGTCACCCAGGCTGGTGTGCAGTGGCGTAATCTCAGCTCACTGCAACCTCTGCCTCCCAGGTTCAAGCAATTCTCCTGAGTAGCTGGGAATACAGGTGTGCACCACCACACTCAGCTATTTTTGTATTTTTAGTAGAAATGGGTTTTTACCATGTTGGCCAGGCTGTTCTTGAACTCCTGACCTCAGGTGATCTACCCGCCTTGGCCTCCCAAAGTGCTGAGATTACAGGTGTGAGCCACTGAACCCAGCCTTGTTATTCTAATCTTGACCCTAGCAAGATAGGAAGGAAACAGGAAATGTGGTATCTGCACTCTGCAAAACCAAATAGACAGAAAAAGGACACTGAATTCCCACAGCGGGATGATGTGTATAATCAAATGAAGGCTGGCATTTATGTAGGTCTTCATAAATTGGTGAACAGATAAGACTGGGCAAGAAGCCAGAAAATCAGTGGTTTCTTCATGCTTTGATGAGACTATTGGTGGAGGACATATGCCAGGTAAAGTAATAACATGAGAAATCCTCAGATCACAGAATTTTCATTTTTACTTGTTCATTCAATATTTGTTAATCACCTGCTGTTAATATTTCCTAAGCTGTGGATAGGATCATGAGGAAATAAAACCTATCCATACCCTCAAGGAATTCAAAATGTAAACTCATAAATAAACAGGTGAGTAAATTCATGTGGGTGCTCTGATATCAGTCTACTTAGCATGCCATGGAAGGTAGTAGATGATTGTACCAGGGGAGAAAGTGGGCTCGGAAAAATTTCACATAAGAAGCTAATTTGTTAGTAGAGTCTTGGAAGATAGATGGTTCTTGAAGAAAAGGTGGCGTAGAAGACTCAAAGGGAGAGCAATGCTTAGACAAGGTAAGGAAAGTATGCAGAAAAAGAAACAACTTACTAGGGAAAATATGAGTCATGTTGGGAGTATGTGTGACGTGCCTATGCTATATAGAGATGGAGCTGTTCGGGGGGAGTTTGCTACATGAGAATGGACTGCATAAGAGAGTTGTGACCTTGAGATATAGATTTGAGAAGTATCAATACAAAAATGAAATCCAGCCAAGTAAAGGGTTATGTTGACCAGTTAAAAGCAGAAGAGGGACAGTTTTAAAATCTTGGAAGTGGAAATAGTTTTAGGATTATCTAGACTAATCTACTTATTTAAACAATAAGGAAACTGTCCAGAAGCAGTGGCTCATGCCTATAATCCCATCACTTTGGGAGGCTGAGGCAGGTGGACCAACTGAGGTCAGGAGTTCAATACCAGCCTCGCCAACATGGGGAAACCCCGTCTCTACTAATAACACACACACAAAAATTAGCTGGGCATGGTGGTGCATGCCTGTAGTCCCAGCTACTTGAGAGTCTGAGGCAGGAGAATTGCTTGAACCTGGGAGGCGGAGGTTGCAATGAGCCAAGATTGCGCCATTTCACCCTAGCCTGGGCAACAAGAGTGAAACTCCAACTCAAAAAAAAGAAAAAGAAAAAGAAAACATAAATAAATAAAGAGAGACTCAGGGGAAGATGGCTGAAAGGAAGCTTCTCCGGAGTGCAGCTACCACTGAGTGAGACAGAATCAGAGCGATATATGCGTCTCCGAGCTAGGTACTGGTTTTGTTTTAAAGGGACTGGTTGAACAGCAGGATTAACACCCAAAAAGGCAGCTGAAGCAGCCCAACAGTGTCCTGCTGAGGCAAGGCAGGGCACTGCCCCACCTAGAAAGTGTATTAGGCACAGAGGATGGTGGGTGGGGGGCATCACCTCCTCAGTTCTCTGAATCAGAAACAGCACTTCATTCTGAGACTTCAGCAGCACACAGACCAGGGAAACGCTGCCTTGCTGAGAACCACCTTGAGTCACAGACCCAGGTGACAGCCCAGGCCGGCAGCCCTGGCCAGACCGGTGCCTTGTTAGCACAGACCAGGACAGAGATTTGGACTAATGCCGAAAAATCTTGTGAAAAGGAACTGTCCATCCCACAGAAGGGAGAGTTGAAAGTGGGGAGGGGGATACAACCAGACAGGCCCCTCCCCTACAAGATCCAGCAACCAGAGTTCCTCTCCCGGGAGAGTTTCGCAGTTAACACATCCTCACCCAGGAACAAAGGGCTCGGCAGAGTGAAAGAGCCCCCCATTGGGAAGGCAGCCCTAACCCCAGCAGTATGGAAACCAGCAAAGAATAAATAGCAGCCTGGGTGGAGACCTTGGCAGCCCAGTAGTACCTCCACAGGCAGACAATGGACAGACTGTCTCAAAGGGCACACTGACACCTGCATTAAAAAAAAAGCCTCATACAGGAGAAATAACCCCAACTTTAACAGAAAGGATGTCCACTCAGAGAAGATGGGAAGAAACCAGCACAAAAAGGATGAAAACATCAAAGTCCAGAATGCCTCTCCTCCCCAGAGAAATCACAACAACTCACCAGCATGGCAACAAAACAGGTCACAAAACAATTTTAATGAGCTGACAGAAGCAGGCTTCAGAAGATGGGTAATAACAAACTTCTCTGAGCTAAAAGAACATGTTTTAACCCAATGCAAAGAAATTAAGAAAATTGAAAAAAGATTACATGTAATGCTAACTAGAATACCCAGCCTAGAGAAGAACATAAACGACTTGATGGAGCTGAAAAACACAGCACGAGAACTTCATGAAGCATACACAAGTTTCAATAGCCAAATCGATCAGGCAGAAGAAAGGATATCAGAGATCAAAGATCAACTCAACAAAATTAAAAGAGAAGGCAAGAAAAGAGAAAAAAGTGAAAAAAAATATGAACAAAGCCTCCAAGAAATATGGGATTATGTGAAAAGACCTAATCTACACTTGATCAGTGTACCTGAAGAGGACAGGGAAAATGAATCCAAGCTGGAAAACACTCTTCAGGATATTATCCAGGAGAACTTCCCCAACCTAGCAAAGCAGGTCAACATTCAAAGACAGGAAATACAAAGACCACCACAGAGATACTCCTCAAGAAGAGCAGCCCCAAGGCACATAATCATCAGATTCATCAGGGTTGAAATGAAGGGAAAAATGCTAAGGGCAGCCAGAGATAAAGTTTGGGTCACCCACAAAGGAAAGCCCATCAGACTCACAGCAGATCTCTCGGCAGAAACCCTACAAGCCAGAAGAGAGTGGGGACCAATAGTCAACATCCTTAAAGAAAAGAACTTTCAACCCAGAATCTCATATCCAGGCAAACTAAGCTTCATAAGCGAAGGAGAAATAAAATTCTTTATGGACAAGCAATTACTGAGAGATTTCATCACCACCAGACCTGCTCTATGAGAGCTCCTGAAGGAAGCACTAACCACAGAAAAAAACATCCAGTACCAGCCACTGCAAAAATGAACCAAATGGTAAAGACCAATGACAAAATGAGGAAACTGCATTGACCAATGGGCAAAACAAACAACCAGTAACAAAATAGCAGGATCAAATTCACACAAAACAGTATCAATATTAAATGTAAATGGCCTAAATGCCACAATCAAAAGACAAAGACTGGCAAACTGGGTAAAAAGTCAAAACCCATCAGTGTGCTGTATTCAGGAGACCCATCTCATGTGCAACGACACACATACCCTCAAAATAAAGGGATGAAAGAAGATCTACCAAGCAAATGGAGAGCTAAAAAAAGGATGGGTTGCGATTTTAGTCTGGGATAAAATCAACTTTAAACCAACAAAGATCAGAAGAGACAAAGAAGGACAGTACATAATGGTGAAAGGATCAATACAAGAAGAAGAGCTAATTATCCTAAATATATATGCACCAAATACAGGAGCACCCAGATACATAAAGCAAGTTCTAAATGACCTATAAAGAGACTTAGACTCCCACACAATAATAGTGGGAGACTTTAACACTTCACTGTCAACATTAGACAGATCAACAAGATAGAAAATCAACAAGGATATACAGGACTTGGATGCAAAACTTAACAAGCGGACCTAAGAGACATCTACAGAACTCTCCATCCCACAGCCACAGAATATACATTTTTCTCAGCATGACATCACCCTTAACTCTAAAATTGACCACATAATTGCAAGTGCGTCACTCCTCAACACATGCAAAAAAACGGAAATCATAACAAACAGTCTCTCAGACCACAAGCGCAATCAAATTAGATCTCAGGATTAAGAAATTAACTGAAAACTGCACAACTTCATGGAAACTGAACAACTGGCTCCTGAATGTTGACTGGAGCCAACGAAATGAAGGCAGAAATAAAGATGTTCTTCGAAACCAAGGAGAACAAAGACACAATGTACCAGAATCTTTGGGACACATTTAAAGCAGTGTCTAGAGGGAAATTTATAGCAATAAATGCCCACATGAGAAATAAGCAAAGAACTAAAATTGACACCCTATTGTCAAAATTGAAAGAGCTAGAGGAGCAAGGTCAAAAAAACTCAAAAGCTAGCAGAAGACAAGAAATAACTAAGATCAGAGCAGAAATGAAAGAGACAGAGACACAAAAAAACCCTTCAAAAAATCAATAAACCCAGGAGCTGGTTTTTAGAAAAGATCATCAAAATAGACAGGCCACTAGCCAGATTAATAAAAAAGAAAAGAGAAAAGAATCAAATAGATGCAATAAAAACTTTAAAGAGGATATCACCACCGATCCCACAGAATTACAAACTACCATCAGAGATTATTACAAACAACTCTATGCACATAAACCAGTAAACCTGGAAGAAAGGGATACATTCATGGACACTTACACCCTACCAAAACTAAACCAGGAAGAAGTTGAAACCCTGAATAGACCAATAACAAGGGATGAAGTTGAGGCAGCAATTAACAGCCTACCAACCAAAAAAAGTCCTGGTCCAGATGGGTTCACAGCCGATTTCTACCAGATGTACAAAGAGGAGCTGGTACCAATCATTCTGAAACTATTCTAAACCATACAAAAAGAGAGAATTCTCCCCAACTCATTTTATGAGACCAACATCATCCTGATACCAAAACCTGGCATAGACTCAGCAAAAAAAGAAAACTTCAGGCCAATCTCAATGATGAACATATGCAAAAGTCTTTAATAAAATACTGGCAAACCAATTGCAACAGCACATCAAAAAGCTTATTCATCTTGATCAAGTAGGCTTCATCCCAGGGATGCAACGCTGGTTCAACATATGCAAGTCCATAAACGTAATCCACCACATAAATAGAACCAAAGACAAAAGCCACATGATTATCTCAATAGATGCAGAGAAGGCCTTCAACAAAATTCAACAGCCCTTTATGCTAAAAACTCACAATAAGCTAGGTATTGATGGAACCTATCACAAAATTTAAAAAGCTGTTTATGACAAACCCACTGCCAATATCATATTGAATGGGCAAAAACTGGAAGTATTCCCTTTGAAATCTGGCACTAGACAAGGATGCCCTCTCTCTCCACTCTTTTTCAATATAGTATTGGAAGTTTTAGCCAGAGCAATCAGGCAAGAAAAATAAATAAAGGGTATTCAATTAGGAAAGGAGGAAGTCAAATTGTCTCTATTTGCAGATGACATGATTTTATATTTAGAAGACCCCACCATCTCAGCCCAAACTCTCCTTAAGCTGATAAGCAACTTCAGCAAATTCTCAGAAAACAAAATCAATGTGCAGAAATTACAAGCATTGCTATACACCAATATAAACAAACAAAGAGCCAAATCAAGAGTGAACTCCTATTCACAGTTGCTATAAGAAGAATAAAATACCTAGGAATACAACTAACAAAAGAGGTAAACGACCTCTTCAAGGAGAACTACAAACCTCTGCTCAAGGAAGTAAAGAGAAGACACAATCAGATGGAAAAACATTCCATGCTTACGGTTAGGAAGAATCAATATTGTGAAAATGGCCATATTACCCAAAGTAATTTATAGATTTAATGCTATCCTCAGCAAACTACCAATGACTTTCTTCATAGAACTGGAAAAAACTACTTTAAACTTCATGTGGAACCATAAAAGAGCCCACATAGCCAAGACAATCCTAAGAAAAAAGAACAAAACTGGCTGGCGGCATCACACTGTCAGACTCCAAGTTATACTACAAGGCAACAGTAATCAAAACAGCATGGTACTGGTATCAAAACAGAGACATAGACCAATGGAACAGAACAGAGCCCTCTGGAGCAACACCACACATCTACAACCATCTGATCTTTGACAAGCCTGACAAAAACAAGCAATGGGGAAAGGATCCCCTGTTTAATAAATGGTGTTGGGAAAATTGGCTAGCAATGTGCAGAAAGAAGAAACTGGACCCCTTCCTGACACCTTACACTAAAATTAACTCCAGATGGATTATAGACTTAAACATAAGACCTAACACCATAAAAACCCTAGAAGAAAACCTAGGCAAAACCATTCAGGACATAGGCATAGTCAAGGACTTCATGACTAAAACACCATAAGCATTGGCAACAAAAGCCAAAATAGACAAATGGGAAATAATTAAACTTCAGAGCTTCTGTACAGCAAAAAAAAAAAAAAAAAACAATCATTAGAGTAAACCAGCAACCAACAGAATGGGAAAAAATTTTTGCAATCTACCCATCTGACAAAGGACTAATATCCAAAATCTACAAAGAACTGAAACAGATTTACAAGAAAAAAACAAACAAACCCTCCAAAAGTGGGTGACGGATATGAAAAGACATTTTTCAAAAGAAGACCTATATGAAGCCAACAAACATATGAAAAAATTCTCTTCTTCACTGGTCATTAGATAAACGCAAATCAAAACCACATTGAGATACCATCTCACACCAGTTAGAATGGCGACCATTAAAAAATCTGGAGACAACAGATGCTGGAGAGGATGTAGAGACATGGGATCACTTTTAAACTGTTCGTGGGAGTGTAAATTAGTTCAGCCATTGTGGAAGATAGTGTGGCGATTCCTCAAGGATCTAGAAATAGAAATTCCATTTGACCCAGCAATCCCATTACTGGGTATATACCCAAAGGACTATAAATCATTCTGTTTTAAAGACACATGCACATGCATGTGCATCGCAGCACTGTTTACAATAGCAAAGACCTGGAACCAACCCAAATGCCCATCAATGATAGACTGGACAGGGAAAATGTGGCACATATACACCATGGAATACTATGCAGCCATAAAAAATGATGAGATTGTGTCCTTTGTAGGGACATGGATGAATCTGGAAACCATCATTTTCAGCAAAGTGACAAAAGAACAGAAAATCAAACACCGCATGCTCTCACTTATAGGCGGGTGTTGAATAATGAGAACATTTGGACACAAAGAGGGGAGCATCACACACTGGGGTCCACTGGGGGTGGCTACAGCAGGGCTGGTGGGAGGGAGGGCAGGGGAGGGATAACACGGGGAGAAATGTCGTGTATAGGGGATGGGTGGATAGTGACAACAAACCACCTTGCCATGAATGTACCTATGCAACAATCTTGCATGATCTGCACATGTATCCCAGAATCTAAAGCACAATAAAAAAACATAAGGAAACCAATTCTTAGAGAGACAGATGATGTGTTCTGTAACATGTACCTATTTTCTGGGAAAGCTCAGACCACCAAAGTTCATTTCTAGGTAGAAACTGTGGCTGATGACCTTTCACAGTGCCACAGCTGCCTTGGATAATGTGTGTATGGGGAGAAAAAATGATGGAACAGTTTCCAAAGGGGAATCAACAGAGCAGAAAAGGCATCTAGCTGAGTGCTGGTGGATGGTTCAGTGAGGCCACCCTTTGAAGTAGTCTTAGTTATTTAGATTTCATATCTTTCCTTAGTAAGTTCTGTGATTTCAGTTCATTTCCTTGCATAGACACATGGTAAAAATATTTTGCTACAATTTTTTTTAAGCAGAAAGGGCCTTTGGTACACAAACCCTTAAACAAATGTTACATAAGAACTTTTAGCTTCTTCACTGTCTGGGCACAGGACTCCAGTTAGAAACTTTAATAGGAGCAAAATAATAAAGATTTCATTAAGTCCCAGATAAAACATAACTTTATCTTCTCTTAGCAATGTAAATTTTAGACTAGACATTGAAAAGAAACCTATTATGTTACTTCAGACGTTTACCATTGCTTATAGATGGCATATTTAAATTAAGCTTATAAAAGGGAATGACATCCCTTAGAAAAATAAAACACCAAACCTCAAAGGTTTTAGCCCTGAAAGGAGAATCCTGGGATAGGGAGGATTTACCTGCTAAATCCACAATATGATTATTTCTCATCTCTTTCACCATGATCTCCCAAGTCCACTTGGAAACCAGCAAGTTTCCCAATTGCCTGTTAGCTCTTCACCTAGGATCGGAGTTATCTTTTTTAATGGTAAATCAAACCACTTCTGAAGTAGGCTTAAAACCTTCCAATAGCTTTCCAATGCTCTTAGGATCTGGCAAAATAAGATCTGACTACTGTTTGCCTCTATGACTTTCTTTCCTCTGGTGTCCTCTGATTTGATATTTTACCTTTCCCACTAACTTCACTCCTGCTACACTGGCCTTCTTACAGTCTTACAAATAACACGACAAGCCTCTTCTCCCCTTAGGTTTAATTCACTGCTGTTCCCTCTGCCTGGATGCAATTTCCCCAAATGTTCCAATGGCTGGCTCCTCATCATTTCATTCTCAGCTCAAATATCTAACTAACATCTTTCAGCATTCTATTTAGATGCTCCCACTCTTGGTCACTCTATCTACTTAACCTGCTTAATCTTCTTTAAAGCATTTATGGTTATCTGAAATAATTTTATGTTTGTTTTATTGTTGGTTATCTCTACCTCAAGTAAAATTACTCTCCAGAATGGCAAAGACACTGTTTATTTCTTCTTTATTCCAAGCTCCTAGCTGAGTTTTTAGTATACATTCCAACTTCTCTGGCTCCCAGTGTACAACACATAAGAATGATGATCAGCTGCTACTTGCTAGTAGCAAGCCAGTAGTTGATAGCCAGTGTCCATTCTGACTAGTTGGTCCCTATGCCACACTATTTGTTATATACTCTTAATTTTATCCTGAGCAGACTGCTTGCTTTTCAACCTCCAGACTAATGGAAGACAAACTCCTTTTTGTGGGTGCTCTTAATAGAACAGTATCCTTACTGTTACTTTGAGAAATGCTAAAATAGAAAAAACAGTTAATAATCATTTAAAATTATATTGGAACAGTTCAGTTTACAAAGAACTCATTTCTGTTCTTTGCTATAGAAAACTTACATAAGTGCACAAGCCATGTCTTATTATTCTAAGGAGATATAACTCTTTGCTAGCTCCTAGAGGCTAGTACACAGCTTTCGGCTTCCTTACCTTCTGCTTCTGAACTGTAGTATCTTCCTTTCTAAAATAAACTTACTAACTATATTCTAAAATATAGATACTTTGTTCCTATAGTCCATGTTGGGAATCTAGCACTCTACCTTATTGTACCTTATAGAGACCATCTGAGGGTTTGAAAACCTCCCTTGAGATATGAGCAAACTGAAGCTCAGAGAGCCAAATGAGTCCAGCATCTCCTAACTAATTATGATCACAGTTAGGACTAGGACCCAATTAGGTATTGGGCATCTCTTAGTCGTATGCTCTTTCCAATCCGCCAAATAATGTTATATATCATTCTATAACTATAGACATCTTAATCTGCATTGCCTTAATTAATAAAATGAATTTATGTCATTAAAAATAATTTATCCTCAGCTTAATTTCTCACATTAAAATAATTCATAATTATATTTTGGCAGTGAAACTAATCATTTGGCATTTTGAAATAAAACTCTCTCGTTCTCTGCATTTTACTCTTCGGAGTAGCTTTGAAACATAGACATAATTCTCAAATCTTCACTTTCTAAATAGTTTAGGACGCACAGTTTTGTTTCTATGAGAAAAATGTTACAGACTAGAAAGTTGGAGACATACATACAAATAAAATCTTTAAAATGCTACATGAAAACCCAGATAATATGATGTAAGTGTGGTGTGAAAGAGATATTTCTAAGCATAAACATTAAAGTCGGAAAGCATAAAAATCAATACGCCTTACATATACAAAATGTTATATAAATCTAAAAGAGATCAAAAACAAAAGTAAAACCATAAGGACAAACTAGTAAACACGCTTGTAACAGATAAACAGTGAGCATCCTTAAAATAACATAACTCATAAATCAAAAGCTTATACAAGAGTATGTTCCATATCATACAATATTGCTAGAAAAAAATGTACAGATACATGAATGAAGCAGGACTGAAAAAGTATTCACAAAAATTGTTATTGGTTGGCAGTGATACATTATATTCTTCTTTTTGTATATATGTTTTAAAATGTCATAGTAAACATCTAGTTTTAGTAAAATGGTAAATCTCTAAAACAATGGAGAAGAAAAAATGGACTGGATGTGTATACACATATTACACATTATTATGACAGACAAGCCTTTGGGGGTAAATGATCACAAATTATTTACCTGTAATTAGCACAAATCAAGAAGTTTTGTTTATCTTATAAAAGAAAAGAGGAATTATTCAACATTTATCATATCATTTATTGAATAGTGTCATATTATAATATAATTTATTGAACAGTGTCACCCATGTATTCCATGGTAGGAAATAAAAGCATTTTTCTAGATAGTTTCTCACCAATTATTAAAAGAGAATTGTTCGAAGACTGGACTATAAAAAGTTCTAGCATGATCATATTTGGCTCTACTAAAACATGCCTAACACAACACAAACTTTTAACATCTTTAAGAGCAGCTATGAAAATGTAATGAACCATCAGCTCAGGGTCAGTGAGGCGTTTGTCAGGCTCAATTTGAGAACTATTCACCCACTGAATTGTTCTATATGGCTGAAAGCAAATATAGCTGGGATTATAACAACACTAAAGGTAATAAGTGTTCTCAACAACAGTCCTTGCTATTGAAGAGTAAGATATGAGTGGGAATTTCCATTTTCTGAAAGGATTTCTCCAGAGAAACTTTCTTTTCAGATTCCTTACGGTTGGATATCTTGGGCCCATGCCAGAGAGGGCAGTTGATACATTATAAGCTAATGAACAATCCACTCATTCCTTCACCAGAGCAAGCCTGCAAAAATTCAGTCACTAACTGAGCACCAGCAATGGATGTCCAAAGGAATTCCTCTCCTGTCCCTTGATAGTAGAGCTAGGGACTCCTGTTATTTATGTCTTTGGAGACAGCTGTTCCCAGACCAGTATTTCAAACATTTGGGATAATCAGTTGTACCACCTGTTCCTGGATCTCAGCGAGGGTGGCTGTTCATTTTTATCCCAGGTGATTATGTTGTATGTGAGTAGATGAGCCATAAACTATTCATGGCTAGAGGGATGTAATTCACCAGCACTTAAAACATATGCAGTTACTTGGAAGTTTTTAAAAAGCTTTTAATTAAAACACTCTTTAACTTACTAAAGATGACTTATTTGGGGAAAGTTTTAAAAGACATTTGTCAGTGTATTTTCTCTCATTCTGAAAAACTTTCTTCTGTTTGTTGCTTTATATTTACTTCTCAGAGGCAGAAAATAAAGAAATCTCTTTCCTAATTGTATCTGTGCTTCTTGATTGAGCTCATGCTTAGAACTTTTGAATTTCTAAATGCTTAATGCTTTTGAATTTCAAAAGAAACACCTCTAAGCATTCAAAAGAAACACAAAGGGATTTGTTATGATTCATAAAACAGTAATGGACAAACACATGATTAACATCCATTCCTTCAGTAAATTCTAAGTTTGTTCATGACGCTCTGCTCTGTTCATGATCCACTAAGGGAAATCCAACTAAAGCCAAACTTGGAGGCCTGTGTCCTGGGATTACTCTACAGGGAGATCCTTTAGAATAAAGGCTTTTGATACTTCAGTACCTGAATTTTTAGCATGTAGATCCAACAATATGTGTGGAAATGATATTACACTAATGTCTTAGTGCCTACAGGAATAGAATAAAGAAAAAATTAAAAACTCTTAGAATCAATAAAACTCTGTAGCCCAAACGAAACTTTTTAAGTAAACTTTGTTTACAGATTAATCATCAAACTAGCTCTTCTACACATAATATGGTAAAGGCCTTGGCAGGAGGCCAGATTTTATGGGCAAGAATATTTAATACAAGAATATCAAGAATTCAAGAATCAATAATTAACAAGTATCAAAGAGCACCTTTCAAAGTCAGAGAATTTGCCTCCGAAATTTAGTAACATGTGTTTCTTAGAGTTATAAGAAGCCCTCCATATGAGCTTTCTGTTACAGTAAAAATGTCTTTAATTAAATAAATATATTTTAATAAGAAATATTCATAGATAAGACATGCAGATTTCCACTGATTTAAGTGTTAATTTTATAACGTTTTCATTTGTCACTATTGACATTAAAGTACAATGTTTTAATTTAAAACTGGTAGGATTCATTAATCAATCATCCATATAATCTTGGTGCTAGTGTCAAGATATTTTTAAAAGATCATTTTTCTTCCTATGTTATGAGAAAAGGAACTTTTTATACTTGCTAGTTTCTGATTTCTTCAGATTGAACTTAGTTTGGGAATTTGTTATTGATATAGTAAGGAAAGATTAGAGCAACCCCAGTCTAGGAAGCTGAGAAGAGAAGTGGTCATCGATTTAAAAGAGGTAATGAGAGCGATACTCAAGAACTAGAGAGCATCAGTGTGTGTTTGCAGATAGAGGGAGGGGTGCTGCATATCAAGGGTCTACACAGAAAATTGCAAATTGCAAAATACTACTTTAATAGCTTCCATGGTGTTTGGCCACACTAATTGGTAAGTGAACACTTAATTTACATCTAGAAAATACTGTCAGAAGTCCTTCTACAATGTGTTGCTGAAAAGCTAGGTTCAGATTTAAATTTAGTGACTAGTTGCTTAGTATAAAAAAACTCTGTGATTAATTACTTTGCAGTAATGCCTGCCACTTATGGAGCATAGATTTTGTGCCAGGCACTATATGAAATGTTTTCCATAGATTATCTCATTCATCATTTCTACAGTAGCATTAAAAGATGAGGAAGCAACCCTTTTATTAAGGAGGTGCCACAGATACCTGAACCTGTGACTGTCTCTGCTCTTTCATCTTTATTGAATAATTCCTCTTTTCTTTTATAAATAATTCCTTTTATAAGATAAACAAACCTGCTTGATTTGTGGTAAGTTCAGGTTTTCATAAATTCCTTAAATGGATTTCAAAGAGAACATCTGATTCAATTCACCAGGGGTCTGAAATTTATTAAAGATTGTACTTTTGATATTGCTAAGCTAATCTTAAAGATTGTTTATACCAAGCTAAAATGAATGGCTTAGGAAATTATTCCTGTACCTCAGGAAAATTACAAGTTTGAAATGAAAAGAAGAAATATTGACCTGAATTATTAATATGTTCATTTTCTTGCACAAAGCACAGTGCCTGGTACATAGTGAGCACTCTTTTTGTTTGTTTGGTTTGTTTTTGGTATTGTGGTTGTGACAGAAAATATTGTTTCATGCTCAGAATTCAATCAACCATTTCACACCTCTGTGCTGAAATTTGCACTCCCAAGAACTGCTAAATTTCCCTGTACTTGACTGACATTATGTAAATAGATTATCTTCATGGTGGCCAAAAGCTAGTTACATTATTTAAACCAATAATTAGAGAAAATTGGAATTACACACAGTATGAAGATTAAGGCCATGTCACCAAAATCCCTTAGCTAAAATCATTATCTTTAAAAACTCAAATTATTCCCTTACTAATTAAAACTCCTAAGATCTGACTTTAGGGAGATAAAAAAAATACCACTTGAAGTCTAAAAGACAAAGCCAGTCAACACAGCTGGTATGGTACCAGGAAAAAGAGCACTCCTGAAACATTACTCAGCAAGTGATGGGATTATAATGTAAACGAGAACATTTTCTAAGAGAATCAGGAGCATCAGTCATAAAGTATTCAAAAAGCTGTCCATTCTTTTTTAAAATATGGGTATTTCCTAGGGAGGTGAGGTTGTGTTGTGACACCTTTTCCCTCTACATATTAATCCTTAGCCTTACACTGGACCAGTGTTCATTCATCAAAGCTGCCACCCATCATAATTATCATTTGGCACTATGGGCTGTACTGAATAGAAAATATTTAAGAGCCATATTACTATTATACAGCATGTAAAGGAAAAAAATTAATTCGAAGTACCTTTTTCTTGATCTTACTTCTTTCTAAGGGGATTTCCAGACTGATTTATGTGGTTAAACTGGAGAGACGGTTAATGTAAACTTGGAAACAGAAGTGTAGGACTCTTACCCTTGCAAATCACTCTTCTCACAAAAGGTAAGATTCGTATATTCTTGACTTTGCACTTCCTCTTTCCACTCCCCACTCAGCTAGCAACTAACCAAGTCAGTTGGCACATTTCAGATCTCAAAAGCAGGCTTGCTATCTGGGCCCATTGGGTAAACTTGTTGGAACTGAGTGCCACGCACACAGATCATGAGTTTCAGAGTGTGCTAAGTACGGGTCTTCATAAATTCCTAAGACTTTATGAGAGAGCTAAGATAAAGCTTTACAAAGAGAAAAAAAAAAAACTGTTGCCAAACTCCATGGTTAACATCAGTGAAAGAGACCTCCTGGGAGCAAATGCCAGACTCAGTCGATAGGACGTCATCCATCCAAGTCTCTTGCAGGCTGGGAGGATCATTTTGGAATAGGATAGACGGCAATTAAATTAGAGACCCTGCAATTTAATTTCTATTAGTTCATGTGTATGGGTGTTAAAAAATCCTTTTTACTTTTGGTTATCATCAGTTAACAGTAACATCCTTTACTTTGACCAGTTATTACACTAGCAATAGTCATCAGAAGTTTTATGAGTAAAAACACTAGGCTTTGCACAGCAAAATTTAAATCCCAGATTGGCTCTCCTTTGTGTCTTTCTATAATTTTTTGTACCATTACATCTGTATACTCAGAGAATGCAAATTCATCTAAACCAAATATAATTACAAAGGTATTTCTGGTACCAAAAAAAAGGGTAAATTGCATTCCAGAAAGGAAATGGCATTCCTGTGAATGGAAAAATTGGGATTGGGTGAACTATTGCTTCTCCTCTACCAGACAGGGAAAATTAAGAGCTAACTAGGTTATTGCCCAGGCCCAAGGATTAGCTGGGATATTCTTTGGACATGGATTTTTTTCTTTTTTTGGCAGGCCTCATGCCTCAGGCTTATACTTTAAACTATTTTTTTATTCTTATCAGCACAGTTTGGAAGTTGGAAGGGATCTCTTAGATAACTGAGTTCAAAGTTCTATTCACTATTTGACTGAGACTTTTGAATGAGCAAACTATGTAGGTCATAGAGCAAGGTGATGTGTAATGCGTGGATGCATAGGAATCAGAATTGCCCTTAAGAAATGTGTTATCTAGATTAATTATAATGTCCCACTTTTATCATTTCTTTTTATATCAGTAACTTTAAGTTTTTAATGGCTTGCCATTATCTCAAATTATCTTTTTTCTTAGTCAGTTGGGGCTGCTAAAACAAATTCCCATAGAATATGTAGCTTATAAAGAACAGAAGTTTATTTCTGACAGTTCTAGAGGATGGGAAGTCCAAGACCAGGGTGCTGACATGGTTGGGCTCAGGTTTGCATATGGATAGCTTGCTTTGTCCACACATGGTAGAGAAAGAGATCTTTTCTCTCGTGTCTCTTCTTACAAGGGCACCAATCCCATCAGAAGGGCTCCACCTTCATGTCTTATTTACCTCCCAAAGGCCCTACTTGTCAATTCCATCAGAGTGGGGATCAGGATTTCAACAGATGAGTTTTGGGAAAACACATTCAATCCATAGCATCTTGTTTACTTATCTCTGTACTTGTTTCCAAGTTTGTGTCTCTCCTTTAGGGTGTAAGCTGCTTGAGGGTGGAAATGTTTTCTAACATTCTTACTGCTCTCCCACCAAGTACCTCCAACAGGGCGTATTAACCTTTTACATACAATAAATAGTGGTGTAATGAAAGAATAAATAGTCATTGAATTGCTGTGAGATTCAAATGAGATGCATAATGTAAAATCATAGCATCTTGTTACACAGTGGGTGTTAATAAATATTTGTAAAATGAATAAATGAATAATCCAATCTATAGAAATAAGTACTCTACTGGGGCCATAAGCAAAGTCCCACAGGTCTACAGGGGAAAGAATGATTTAAGTCCATTTAGGAAGGCTGGAGGAAGGTCTCAGAAGTAGCCTTGGAATTGACTTCTGAAGGATAATCAAGGATTTTGAAAGTCAGCGGAGCAGGCAGGTGAAGGGGAGAGCATACACAAAGGCAGAGAGATCTTCTGGGATCTGTGAGTATGTCATGTGCCCAAAGTAATAGAAAAGAAATTAGACTGACAAAGAAGATACAGGACAAATCTGAGGATCCTGAAGACCACACCTGGGATTTTTTTCTTAATCATCTACTCAGTGATTCATTTAATCATTTATTCAACAGGTATTTATAGCTTCAACTATTACTGACTACACAGTTCAAGGTACTATAGAAAAAGAAATAAAAAGAACTTCAATGTTACTGCTCTCACAGAGCTGTCATCCCGACCACGCTTTTCCTACAAACAGAAAATGGAGCCCCAAAGAGTTAGGTGTGTCAGTGTCACTTCTGATCAGTGCCCGCAGCCCAGGTCTCTTGATCTATCATACTGCATTGTACTAAGTTGCAGGAAACTGATTGTTAATATAGCCACATTTTCACCTCCTCTGCTCACATGCCTCCTTTTCAGTGCATATGAAAGATACAAAGAACATTTTTTAAATGTGAAATTCAGTGAATTTGAGTAACATAATGGAGTTCCTAGGAAACAAACAATAAACAACAGATAGCTATTCAGGGAGATGAGAGTGGTGGGAAAAATTGAAGACAAGGAATTCAGTGCTGTTGGTTTGGAAAAACTTTTTGAAATGTCCATAATCTTTTACGGCAATCTTAGAATTAGGAATCATTCTTTATTTTGATAATCGAACCCCTCAAATGATAATAGCATTTTCCACTCAAATACAATTTAGTCCTATCTTATCCCTCAGCAGGGTACAAAATTACCTTTCTTTTTCACAGAAGAGTTAAAATGTTTTCCCGATCAGAGGATTCAATAGATGAGAATCCCTTAAGTACTTTATGATGACCCTTGAGGTTGGTCAGCAGGAATTGATTTGGAGGAATTACTAAAAGCTATCTCTAAACCCAGGAGGGATCATAAAGATGCTTGAATACAAATGGCCCTGAATGGCTTTCATCAAAGGATCTCTAAGTACAAACAAAATAAAAGCAAACTCCATGCCCATAAATGAAGAGGAGGTAAGTTGAGAAAACCTATAGCTACTCATCTTTGCCAATAAGGCCTGCACTGTTTTGGATGGTAGAAAATATTTGATAATTACCATTTTAAAGCATTTTTAAAAACTGATGTTGGCGAGGAGAGAGATCCAAGATGGCTGATCACTAGCAGCTCAGGATTGCAGTTCCCAGTAAAAGTGCAGAGAGCCAGTGGACGCCACACTTACTGATAAATTTTTGCTGCCCACGGACCAGGACATTCCCAGTGGAGAAGCCCCACGGGTCGCCAGCAAGACCCTTTTGGCTGGCGTGGCTTTTTGCCAGCGCCGTGGCTCGGCGGCTCTTGGTGTGGAGTAAATGGGACTGAGTCTCCTTTTGGAAGATGTTTGGAGCTCTGTGAAGGCAGAGCAGTCCATCCAGCTGATTGAAAAAGGGACTGAAGTGGGAAGTCAGATTGGAGACCCCTGGGGCAGAAAAGCACCACGAATTTCAAAGCTGCTGTTTTAGCTAGCGTATCGGGTCGCCACAGTGAAAATTACATAGATTCCGGAGCTGGGAATTAACAAGCTGGACGTCCACTCAGAGCCCTAACTTGAAAGTGGGTAATTACAAAGACGACAGATGGATAAAACCATAAAGATGCCAAGAAGCCACTGTAAAAAAACTGAGAATACTCAAAATCAGAAAGTCTCTACTTCTACAGAGGACACTAGTTCCTCATCAGTAACAGAACAAGGCTTGATGGAAAACGAGTGTGAAGAATCATCAGAATTAGGCTTCAGAAGGTGGATAATAAGAAACTTCTGTGAGCTAAAAGAATATGTTCTAAACCAATGCAAAGAAACTAATAAATTTGAAAAAAGGTTTGA
>CAUYQU010056741.1:0-19039 GCA_963574635.1 Cheracebus regulus
GCGTGTCTGGAGGCCCGACGTGCGCTGTTTCGACCTACGAAGGGGAACAAACACCCCCCCCTCCTCTCAGAACCTGCCGGCCCCTGCACCTGTCTCGTCTCCTCCACAGCAGGGACCCCCCCCCAACACCTCAGCACCTGCCGCTCCTGCACCTGCCTGGTCGCCACAGCAGGAACCCCCCGATACCTCAGCACCTGCCAGCCCCTGCACCTGCCCCGTCTCCTCCACAGCAGGGACCCCCGATACCTCAGCACCTGCCGGCCCCTGCACCTGCCTGATCTCCTCCACAGCAGGGACCTCCCCAACACCTCAGCACCTGCCGGCCCCTGCACCTGCCCCGTCTCCTCCACAGCAGGGACCCCCCTGCACCTCAGCATCACATGTATTGCTGTCCCTGCACAGCCCCAAGCCCACGAAGCCACCAGCTCCTCCAGGCCAGAGCTTCACCAGTTGTGCTCAAGGCCTGGCCCCACTGGATCTTCCCCACAACCTCCTCGGAGGCCCAGGCTGCACATCAGCTCCCGCAGGTATGATAGGTGCTAGTGAAGGGTGAATGAGGGGCTGGTACCTGCTCACCCCACAAAAAAGATCTCTTCCCTGAGTGCCATCACTGTAGGAGCTGTGACCCCATCTGTGGGGAATGATAGGTGGGGGCACGGGGATAAGGATGTGAGAAAAACAGGGAACATTTAGAGAATAAACAGGCAGACCCAGCCTGCTCATGACTTGGCAGGGCCAGCCAGGGCAGGAGGACAGAGGAGCCTGGAGCTCCGCCTCAGGAACCGTCTTCACACCAATGCGTAAAGTGACACGGGTCAGTTAGAGGAAGAGACACTGTGCTCCCAAGTGCTTGGGAATCACACGTGAAGTTCTCCTGATTTAAAAGGCTCGGCACAGTGGCACAGTGGCCCAGAGGCCGACTCACTCCCCAGGGCGCTCCTGCAGCCGCGACACCTACCCCTTGGCTGCAGACCATCGCACGACAGTGTCCTTGTCCTTCAGTCCGGCCAGCAGCTGCTCTGTAGGAAGAGGAAGGTGATGCATGGTGGTCCACGCAAAGCTCCTAGTCTTCCCGCTGTAAGGTGACCCAGCCCATACACTACTCAGTGCACACACTGAAGGGAATTACGTTCAGAATAATATTAACAGTAAAAGAACATTTCCTTCTCTGTGTTTTCAGATAATCACATAAATCCATGTTCCTAAGTTCTCTGTTCCTATGAAGCAGCTCCACCCCATCAGAGCAGGCGACAACGGGAACAGCTGCCTACCCCAGGTGAAGGCCAACATCAAGGGCCCCACCCAGGCCAGGGGAAGGGCCTGCAGCTCACGTGTGACCAAGGAGGGCTGAAAGCTTCCTAGAGAAAACCCCCGGCCAGCAGCTGCATGAAGACATGCTCTCCCAGGGACCAGGCCTTGGCCACAGTCTGAACCTTAAGAAGAACCACACAGAAGCCTAGAGGGTACGAGGAGAGGGTTGGGTCGCACTGTGAAGACCCTGCAAGCCTCAGCAGGGTGGAAACCTGGGCCCAAGGGCACCAAGCAGCCCCGGAGAAGACCTGATGGAGAAGCTCCCTGAATGACCAGAGGGGAGGGTGGAGGGACAGTCTGGAGACAGCTGGAATGAGGGCAGAGGGGATTGCCTGCAGGGGATGGGAGACAGAGCAAGCCTGGGGCAGGCAGCAGACGCAGAGAAGGGGCAGACCCAGGGCCCCACCTGGGACTGAGCCGCCCAGCACAGATACGGGAGCCCACCATGCAACCTAGGAGGGCTCTGAGAAGCAAAGGTCAAGGGAAGAGCCGGAGTGCATGCTGGCTCAGGGCTGGCAACAGGGCCGCGGGCGCCCTGAGGGTCACGGTCAAGGTGGGGTGTGGACAACTCTGGGCAGAAACCTGCCCTGGAGGGAGCAGAGGGGATGTGAGCAGAGTGCAGCACAGCACAGGCGGCAAGGCCCTGCCAGCCCATCAGGAAGCTGGGAGATACTGGGAGGATGGGGGCCTCACAAGGGAGGGGACATGAGGGGGCCCTGGCTGGGGCCGGGGAAGACCTCATCCAACCCACGGCAAGAGGGCGGGGCAGTGTGCAGACAGAAGCCAGTCCCAGGATGGCCGCCTCAAGGGGCTCACTTTGTTTCCCAGGCTGGTCTCTGTGCAGCGGAGGCCCCACAGGAGGGGACAGGGCAGGGGATGGAGACCCCTGCAAAGTGCAACGTGGTTTAAGGGAGTTTGAAATGGCTCCTGAGTTTAGGAGCTAAGCAGGGTTTAGGGGCCAAGGAGCCAAAGACCTGAGCCCCAGGGACTCCACCTCAATTTCCTGGGAGAACTGTTTCCCGCAGACACGCCCAGCTCCTGAGAGCAAGCAGGTCAGGAAGGTGGGGAGGCTCCGGAAGGTTGGGAGAAGGCGGGAAAAGGGGCTTCTACGGCACACAGTAAGAGACTGTCCACGGGCAGGAACAGGTAGGGTTCCAGAGCCAGAGGACGGGCAGCAGCCATGCACTCAGCGAAGGGGACGGGGAAGGAGGAAGTGCAGTCCTGGAGCAGGTGGCCGGGGGGCAGGGGGACAGCCCGACAATGCCCAAGACCTGAGGCCAGCTTAGACCCCACGCACCTATCACGCTCTCCACACCCTCTGGGACGTCGTCATCTTCGTTGTCATCTGAGGACAGGAGGGGCAGCTTCTGTTTCTGCTCACGCTGGCCCTGAGTGACAAGCTGCAGATTCGCAGCCAAACATCGGCAGCCACGCTGATACCTGTGCAGATCAAAGCATTCTCAGACCAGCGTGCAGCCCAAAACCCAACACACACTGTGTCGTGATTACTGAAATCAGTCATTCAGTGTCACTCTGAATCTCAAGGGATGCCTGTGAAAATTCTACGCACTTTACAGAGACTGGATAAAAAGGAAGAACCCCGAGGCACCACCATCAGCACGAACCGCCAGGAAGAGCCTGGTGTGGTGTAAGCCACGAAGCAGGCCCCAATTCCAGAACATCCTCACTTGGAGTCCAGTTTTGATGATGGAAAGTCAGGAGAAAGCACAATGATAAGTACACAGATCCCAGGACCAGCACCTTCCCTGGGGGCACGCTTAGCCTTCAGGACATGCTCTGCCTCCTGACAGCCCCTTCCTGAACGGCCACCACTGCCACCACCCAGGCCACACGTGGCCCCTTCATCACCAAGTACTGCATCTCACCCACCACCAGTTCCTACAGATCCTGCCTCCTGAACGCCCCTCAAAAGACACCAATGTGTAGCCCTCTTCACACCCACGTGGGGCCTCTGCATCGTCATCCCCCAGACACGCCATGAAGGGGCCACAGCACAGGCCCTGGGACTTGGCCACATCCGGATCCCAGACCCACGCAAACTGAGGAAAAAGCACACTATTTAAGCTGCTAAGTTTAGGGGTGCACCATTACGCAGAATAACTGGAATGTATGATGAGAGTGTCATCAGCCATCACAGGACCGTGGCCGACACCATCGAGCACCCAGCAAGACATCTAATGCCAAACAGGCAGGCATACCCCAGTCCCCACTCTCCCCAACACCCCATAGGCAGGAGCACCCCAGCCCCTACTCTCCCCTAACACTCCACGGGCAGGCATACCTCTGCCCCCACTCTCCCCAACATCCCATAGGCAGGCGCACCCCAGCCCCCACTTTCCCCTAACACCCCATGGGAGGGGGCACCCCGGCCCCCAGTCTCCCCTAACACCCCACAGGCAGGCACACCCCGGCCCCATCTCCCCAACACCCCACAGACAGGCGCACCCTGGCCCCCAGCCTCCCCAGCACCCCACAAGCAGGCATACCCCCACTCTCCCCTAATACCCCATGGGTGGGTGCACCGCAGCCCCCACTCTCCCCAACACCCCACGGGCGGGCACACCCCAGCCCCTACTCTTCCCAACACCCCTCAGGTGAGCATACCCCGGCCCCCGCTCTCCCCTAACACCCCACAGGTGGGAGCATCCCAGCCCCCAGTCTCCCCTAACACCCCACGGGCAGATGCATCCTGGCCCCCACTCTCCCCTAACACCTCAGGGGTGGGCGTCAGCTCAGCTGCCACTGTTGTCACCGAGTGCGCAGCTCAGCTACCTCACAAAGACCAGACAACACCATGAAGATGATGACCTCAGGCTGCTGCCACATGTGCCCTCTCGCCCTCAACAACGAGGAGACTCGGACAGAAGGCATGAAGCCACCGCCGGCAGGCAGGTGATGGCCGCCAAGGCAGGGCTACAACCCCCTGCAAGGAGAAGCTGCAGGTGCGCCACCTCACCTCCTCCCCGTAGGGGCACTTTCTAAACTGCAGCAGGAAACAGCCCAGAGGACAGCAGTCTCGCTGGGTGGAAGGCCCCATTTGGGGGAGAGGATATTGAGGAGAAAGGAGCTGCTGAGAAAGAGCCCCAAAACTCTGCCCAAAAATTCACTTGGATCCCTGGGCACCTCAAGATAAAGAAGCACAAGGTGAGACCCAGACACACCTGTCAGAGAATGGCAGGGAGGCCAAGTGTTACAGAGAACAAACACAGGCCACAAAACACACATACACTGCCTCCAAGCAATACAACACATATACACCGCCTCCAAGTGAAACAACACGCATCTACCACCTCCCAACCACACAACAAGCGTACACTGCCTCCCAGCCACACAACACGCATACACTGCCTCACAGCCACACAAAACTCATATACCGCCTCCCAGCCACACAACACACGTACACAGCCCCTGAGCCATACAACACACATATGCCACCCACGCCAGGGAGCCCATACCACATCCAACCGACACAACGTATACATGCCGCCATGCCAGGGAGGCCACACTGACTCTGAGGCACATGACACACACACGCTGCCCTCCTGTCACACCACCTGCACTTCTGCCAACCAAAAGATACAATCAGAAAATAACCAAAGAAAAACCATTCCTCTCAACATCAGAAACACTTCTGGGATTAAATGAAAGAATGAAAGCAGAAGACACTTGTTACTGACGTGTCTTCTCTGTCATCACCACTGGACACAAAAGCCACAGCACTGGCCATGCCCACAGATGTTCACCCATGGCTTGGCCCGCCCTCCAGACCCTGCCGTGTCCAGAACCACAGCAAGTGGCCCCCAACCCATGGCGCCCACCCCCATACAGTGACCACCCATCCCCCAACAGCAACCACCCACTCCACGGTGCCTGCTTCCCCACAGCACCCACCCCAACAGCACCTGTCCCCAACAGCACCCCCACCCCGCCCCACCCCACCGCCCTCACAGTGCCTACCTCCATGCCGCCACCTTTGGCTTCAGGAAGGTCAGCCCCAGTCGCTGCACAAGCTTCACCCCCAGCTTCCGCAGCAGGGTCTGGTTGCTCTCAGGGAGTCTGCAGCCATCGAGGCAGCTAAGGACGGTGGCAGCTGCAAACAAGAGCCGGACTCAGTGCAGGGAGGGCTGCAGGGACCTTCTGACTGCACCACCTGCATCCCTGAAACCACAGCCGGCTCCACAGGGACCTCAACGCAGGAGACATCACCAAGACCCCCATCATCCCAAACTGTGAACCAAAAGCTGCTGGAGTTGAACCTACTCAACTTCCTTGCTGTGAAGCAACAGTGGTGGGTCAGGAGAACAAGTGCCCAGAGGGCAGGGAGCCAACCTGAAGGGGGGCAGCACACGCCAAGGCCCGACAGGCCACAGGCACACCATGGCCAGGGAAACTATGAAGGCCAGGGAGACCACACAGGCCACAGAGCACACTGCAGTCAGGAAGAATCATGGATCACAGTGCACGCTGCGGCTGGGGAGATCCTGTAGGCCACAGTGCATGCTGCAGCCTGGGAGACTATACAGGCCACGGGCACACTGCAGTGGGGGAGACCATGCAGACCACAGGCACGCTGCAGCGGGGGAGACCACACAGGCCACATGGCACAATGCAGCCAGGTAACCACACAGGCCACGGGGCATGCTGCAACCAAGGAGACCACACAGGCCACAGGCACACTGCAGCCAGGGAACCACACAGGCAACGGGGCACGCGGCAGTCAAGGAGACCCCGCAGGTCACGGGGCACGCTGTGGCCAGGGAACCACGCAGGCCACAGGGCATGCTGCAGCCGGGGAGAACACTCAGGCCATGGGGCACACTATGGCCGGGGAGAACACCCAGGCCGACGAGGTTCCTGTGGCTTGCTCTTTTTTTCAGGGCAAATCACTCAGCATCATGCAGCAGCGACAACAGCAGGACAGGAGGCTGAGCCGAGGGGAGGCTCCAAGCAGCACTGGGCGCAGCACAAAAGGGAGAGCCTGTGAGCAGGGGGTGTAGGGGATGGGGAGACACGGAGCTCAGGCCAGGAGGACAGCCAAGACAGACAAGGGCTGGAGTGGAAGTGCATGGCGGCTTAAGAGATGGGCGAGAGGTGAAATGGACAAGACTGCAACCAGCTGACCAGGGAGAGGAGAAAAGAAGAGAAGCTGAAGACAGAGCTGAGAGCTGGGTGAGGTGATGGAAGTCAAGGAGAAGGAGGAAGGGACAGTGGGGCGGGGACACAGCAGGGGGGTGGGGCATCAGGGCGGGGACAAAGCAGGGCGATGGGGGCGGGGGATGGGGGCAGCGGGGTGGGGACACAGCAGCAGGGTGGGGACACAGCAGTGGGGTGGAAGGGCTGGATCTGCAGAGCCCTGGGGGAAGCTCTGCCTTGAGGCTGCAATCGACAGAAAGGGAACATTCACCAGCTTTAGTGCACCAGGCGCCACAGGGGCATGGCCTCGGGCAGAGGTCCTCCCTGTTTAACTCACTCATGCTTGCCTATAGACCAGGCCAGCTGTAAAAGCATCTGAGTAATTTCTCAGAAGGTTCACACCGTGGGCAGGACCAGCCTGGGTGACAAGCACGACAGACCAAGAGGGAGTAGGTTGGTGATAACATCACCAAGGACGCTCCTCCCGCCAACAGGGCCTGGCAACCGCTGCTGGCGGTCTCAGGTGTGGTGAGGACATGGCGGCCGTGTGTCTAAAGAACCCCATCTGCCAGAGACGCGTGGAAGCGCACACGAGTGAGACGCACCGTGTCCCCGCATGAGGTACAGGACGAAACAGGGGCCGCACACCAAAACTCGGACACTCCGGAGAGAGACACAGGGCCTGCACACCTTTCTCTCTCCTTTATACATGTTTCAAATTTTCCATAATGAAAACTTTTAAAAACAAAAAGTTATTCAAATCTGACCTTCGAATAGCTTCTAAAACACAGAGGCTCTAAGAAGCTTCTCTTTTTCCAGATGGTAAACCTCTGCAAGGAGAGAAGTAAAGCCCTTACTTTCACAAACTGAGGCTCACTCTAAAATCAAGAGAATTGGGCCAGGCATGTGGCTAATGCCTTTAAGCTCAGCACTTTGGGAGGCCAAGGCAGGACAGATCGCTTGAGCCCAGGAATTCAGAACCAGCCTGGACAACACAGCAAGATCCCACTACCATAGAAAACACAAAATTAGCCGGGCATGGTAGTGCTCGCCTGCAGTCCCAGCCCCTTGGGAGGCTGAGGTGGGAGGATGGCTTGAGCCCAGAAGGTCGAGGCTTCAGTGAGCTGTATCACACCACTGTACTCCAGCCCGGGCAACAGAGGAAGACCCCACCTCAAAAAAAGTAAGAGAATTAGGAAGAAGGAAGAATGCAAAAGAAGCTGTGGCTATGGCTATCAGAGGAACATGGCTGCTACTGGGTCCCAAGAAGCCAGGTCCAACCTCAGATCATGACACAGGCCTTGCCCAGACCTCCCATACCAGACCCCAAGCAGCAATCCCTCCTTATCAACTGACTAGGAGAGCAGATGAAAGTCCAGTTATTAAAACCCACAACAGGCCAGGTGCGGTGGCTCATGCCTGTAATCCTAACACTTCAGGAGGCCGAGGCGGGTGGATCACGAAGTCAGGAGATCAAGAACATCCTGGCTAATACGGTGAAACCCCGTCTCTACTAAAAATACAAACAATTAGCTGGGTGTGGTGGCTCAGGCAGGGGAATCACTTAAACCCAAGAGGTGGAGGTTGCAGTGAGCCAAGATTGCACCACTGCACTCCAGCGTGGTGACAGAGTGACACTCCCTATTAAAAAAAAAAGCAAAAACCCCACATCAAAAAAAAGACAGTGTCCAAATATACCAACATACAGTTCCTATAACTATAAATAAAATGTTAAGGAGACTCTTTATTATATATGGGCAAACTTGGATCACAAATATATCTTCTCTTAAAAATAAACCTTACCATAGGGCAAACAGTCTTCACGTTTTCCATGTTTAAATATTTGTGCCTAAAAAAAAAAAAGTTTAATGTTAAAAATACACTTACAAGTTTAAAACATAAACACAAATTGTTAAAACAATTCATTATATCTTTTGGAAGTTTTATTGTAAACATTCACAACCTAGCATAAAAAAAAAAAAAGTTTTTGTACACGATGAAGTAATATTAAGAAACGAGCAAAGTCATCTCCCAAAAGTTCTCTGAAAATAGGGATGCAGTGCTGAGTCCAGTCCACTATGGAGGGCTGCGGCCGCTCCACCACCTCATCAGTGGAATCACTGCAGTGCAGAGTCCAGTCCACTATGGAGGGCTGCGGCCACTCCACCCGCCTCATCAGTGGAATCACTGCAGTGCTGAGTCCAGTCCACTATGGAGGGCTGCAGCCACTCCACCCCTCTCATCAGTGGACCTCATCAGTGGAATCACTGCAGTGCTGAGTCCAGTCGACTATGGAGGGCTATGGCCGCTCCACCCTCCTCATCAGTGGAATCACTGAAACATGTCCAGGTTTAAGTTCAGGGCACTATTAGCCTGAAAAAAAGGTTTTTTAAAATTATCAGGATGCATACAAATAAAGAGACAAGGGATTAAAGTTACAGGCCAAACCACCTCACACAAGGGTCTCCATCTGCATTCATGCTTCACCAACAAATGAGAAGGGTGACCAGCTCAGCCCATGTCTCACACACAGGCCCGGCACCCGGTCTCCACGACACACACACACACACACACACAGATGTCATCACCTGGAATCCATCAGACCAAACAGGAATACCAGATTTTCTCTCAAACACTGGTTCTAGCCCTCCTGTTCTCAACCTGAGGTTTTACCTTCTGCTGTAAAGTCTGAAAGACGGATGCAAAGATTCACATAAATATCCAAGCCCCATAACCAAAGCATCCTAGAGCTGAGCACTTCTAAGAAAAAGCAAATAAATTTCCTTTCCTTCAGAAAACAGAATTTCACAGTCAAAATGATAACTCTATGTTTCAGACCATCTGCACCGCACACTGCTCCCACCCTCCTTGGGCCCCCACTGTCGCCCACCACACGGCAAAATGAAGAAGCAGGTGCACCTGTGGGAGCTGCTCAGCTGAGGTGAAGAGGCTTTCACTAAACACTGGCGTCTTTTATTTGCATTAGGAACCCTGTAAACTGCCTGATCTTTTACTTATGTGTAGAATAGGCCAGGTGCAGTGGCTCACGCTTGTAATCCCAGCACTTTGGGAGGTCAAGGTGGGAGGATCACGAGGTCAGGAGTTCGAGACCAGCGTAGCCAACATGGTGAAACCCCAACTCTACTAAAAATACAAAAATTAACCAGGCATGATTGTGAGCCATGTAATCCCAGCTACTCGGGAGGCTGAGGCAGGAGAATCACTTCAGCCCAGGAGGCGGAGGTTGCAGGGAGCCAAGACATGCCATTGCACTCCAGCCTGGGCAACAGAGCAAGACTACATCTCAAAAATGAAAAAGTGTAGAATAGAAATGTCTTCTTAAAAGAAGAGGGGGCCAGGCACTGTGGCTCACACCTGTAATCCCAGCACTCTGGGAGGCCAAGGTGGGCGGATCACCTGAGGTCCAGAGTTCGAGACCAGCCTGGCCAACATGGTAAAATCCCGTCTCTATTAAAAATTAAAAATTAGCTGGGTGTGGTGGCATGCGCCCATAGTCCCAGCTACTCAGGAGGCTGAGACAGAAGAATCGCTTGAACCCAGGAGGCAGAAAGGTTGAAGTGAGGTGAGATTGCACCACTGCACTCCAGCCTGGGCGACAGAGTGAGACTGTCAAAAAAAAAAAGGAGGGAACTTGGACTCTCCCCACTGAGCTGGCTGAGGGGCTCTCCTAAGGGCTGATCAGAGAAGCAGTGAAGCCACACAGACCACCCGTCACCCCTGTGGAGCAGATCCGAACACCTATGAGCAAAATGTGAAGGAAACACTGATTCTCCCTGTGAGGCAGATCAGGGTCTCTGCATCTGTAAAACGGGGCAGCGGCAGCACCCACCCCACTGAGCCACTCCAAGAATCACCTGCAAGTGTTCATCAAACATAATCACCAAGAAGGTCAGAGACTTAGTCCCCAAAGATGGGTAGCAACATGTTCCCTACCAAGAGAATGGAGATGATCCTTATTTGCCCAAAACCAGTTCTCATTTAAGACTCTTCCCTAGATTTAGTTTGTGTGACTTACAAAATTGAAAGTTAAATTACTTCACGCCAATCCAAATGTCTCCAACTTAGCATGTGTTGTAACCCCAAGTCATCGGTTTACAGAGCAAACACTTGTGAACAGAAACCCCAGGGCACAGGCACGCTCCCCTGGTGGGATGCAGGGTTCGGGCAGTCACAGGGCAGAGCACACACTGAAACTCCCTGGGGCTGGACTGACGGCCTGAGGCCCACCCAACGCGCAAGGAGAAGCCTCACCACGCCCAGGGGACAAGAAGACAAGAAACTTCACAGAGAAGCCGTCACTGCAGCCAGCTCCCCAGCTCAGTGGGGAACAGTTTGCCAGATGGACCATGAAGGGCCCCTCACCCCCTACCCACACCCGCTACCTTGGTAGGCTTCCAACTGCCACAACGGAGGCAGGCAGGAGCGATACCAGTGACTTCCAGTCCCAGGTCAGAAGCCTGGCACCCGGTCAGAGTCTCTCTGGACACCACCCCTCAGGACATTCCCCCGGGAAGCCGGCTGCCTGCAGAAAGAGCCAGCCTCAGCCAAGGGCCTGCTGCAGCCTGCCCCTCGAGGCACTGCCATGCGGTCTTCTCAGCAGAGGCCCAGGCATCAAGGGGCAGTAACAAGCCACCCCTGCACCCCACCCTGCGAAGCCACAGAATCGATCCACATAAGAGTGTGGCTGTCACTAATGTCACCAGCTGTGGAGTAAGTTATTCCACAACAAATAAACCCATGAGCGGCTGAAATCTCATCCTGTAGACACGGGGCACCACTGTATCACCTACAGCTGTGGCCACATGACCAGATTCCACTGGCAGTGGGATGGAGGACATGGGGATGAACAACGAAGACCATCACAGAGACTGATGGAGAAGCCTGGGAGAAAGGCCAGAACCCAAACCTGAAGAGCAGCTGTGCAGCCGGGAGGGTGCAGGACCAAGATCTGGGAAACTGCTGACCACTCCTGGAAACAGGCCAGCATGTCCCCCGGTCTCTCCTGGCAACTGGCTAGCATGTCCCGTGGTCTCTCCATCCCCTGGTCTCCCACAGTGACGGGCTAGCATGTCCCCAGTCCTGCTCAGAGACAGGCTATAGTGTCCCCCAGTCTCTTCATCCCCTTGTCTCCCCTGGTAATGGGCTATCGTGTCCCCTGGACTCTCTTGGTGATGGGCTACCATGTCCCCTGGTCTCTTCATCCCCTGGTCTCTCCAGGAGACAGGCTAGCATGTCCCCTGGTCTCTGGTCTCTCCGGGCAACAGGCTAGCCTGTCCCCAGTCCTGCTCAGAGACAGGCTAGCGTGTCCCCCAGTCTCTGCATCCCCTGGTCTCTCTCCGTCAAGAGGCTGGCATGTCCCCTGATCTCTCTCCATCAGTGGGCTGGCACGTCCCCTAGTCTCTCTCAGCAACAGGCTAGCGCATCCCCAGTCTCTCTCAGTAACGGCCTAGCATGTCCCCTGGTCTCTCCATCCCCCATCCTCTGTGTCTGGTCTTTCTCACTAAATCAAAAGAATCCAAGACACTGTGAAATGCCAAGAGGGCCCTCACACATGAACATTCTTTATTTACTAAATTCTGCAAAGTGTAGTACAACATTCTGAATAGGAGACTAAGACAAACGTGGTGAGCTGGGTGTGGTGGCTCACACCTGTAATCCCAGCACTTTGGAAGGCCGTGGCAGGCGGATCTCGAAGTCAGGAGTTCAAGACCAGACTGGCCAACATGGTGAAACCCCATGTCTACTAAAAAATACAAAAATTAGCTGGGCATGGTGGCTCATACCTGTAATCCCAGCTACTTGGGAGGCTGAGGTAGGAGAATTGCTTGAACCAGGACCTGGGAGGTGGAGGCTGCAGTGAGCCGAGATCGCACCACTGCACTCCAGCCTGGGCTACAGAGCAACAATCAAACTAAAAAAAAAAAAAAAAAAAGATACAAGTGGTGATGAGTTCTCAGGAAAGCAAGCATCATCTCTTGTAACTGGCCTGGACGCCCCACACCTGGAAACGCCCAGCCCAGCTCCCGCTGTCCCCAGCCACATACAGGAGACAGCACCAAGGCCACAACAGAGGCAGTAACCAGCACCCAGTGTGTTTACAGGTCAAGGATTTTTTTTCTCTCCACACGTGTCTCTATGTTGGGCAGTTTCTAGGTGAATTACACAGGCGGCCTCCTGGGCATTTGGCACGCACAGAGAAAAGCCCCAAAAGTTACCCACTTTCCAGGCATGGACTCGGGAGGGCAGAAGGGACGACAGGGAAGGAAGAGTCAATGACGACAGGGCTTTGTTTGCCTCCACTTACTTCACCTAAAAGTAAGGCCGTCTTTGCCTGAGAAAGTGTACAACGGCCAGCTCCCAGTGTGGCAGCAGGACGGAGAACCTGTCGGCAGGAAGACGCAGCCAGAGACAGCACTCTAGTCATCCATGGTCTCAAGTGCTCATCAGCTAAGCCATAAAATGGGGGCCACACCCCACTTTCATAGAAGCATCATGGGACCAACTTAAAACCACCTGCTGAAGAGCATACCCTAGACAGAGGCAATTACACCCAGATTAGAGAAAAACACCCCACACAGTGACAAGGAAACACTGCCAGGTCTGTTTTTGTGGTTCCAGAAACTAGCACAGCGCAAGATGCAAACAGGAGTTTCTTAGCAATCATCCTCACCTGCCGCGCCTTTCGATTGCGACCCACCCAAGCTGGCTTTTCTGCAATGTGTAAGCCAGCTTCCCCTCCTGGGGGCATGTTCTCCAAGCCCAGTAAATCACAGGCTGCCGAGCTATTCGGGAGCAAGCTCAGCCGCTGCCAAGCAGGAGATGCTGGTTTGAAGCTCCCTGGAGGCACTGCCAAATCTAGGCCAAGAAAAGCAACTCCACCCCAGGCCCTGGAAGAAGGTCCCCCACGCCACACCAGTTCAGGCTCGGCTCTTGCTGGTGACACAGGCTTCTGAGAAGTTGTGAGTGTCGGATAGCACTGAGGCAGATAGCTGAGACCACGCTAGCTGTGTACCAGCAGGTCACCCCGGGGCCCCACGTAACTAGCCATGCCAACTCCGCAGACAGGGAGAGGGAGACTCTTCCCCTTTCTGCCATCCTGAGTCCTGCTCCCACACCAAGACATGGCATCTTGGAGGGTTCAGGCTCGGCACACAGAGGGCAGCCGTGTTCAAAGCCACTCTAGGGCATGCCACACAGAGGGGCCACAGGACAGGCACAGAAGAGCATCTTTAACAACAAACAACCCATTCCAGGCTGGAGTCCCTTGAGAGCACAGCCCCAGGTCCTTCCTGTGCTGCAGCGAGCCCGCCAGGGCCAGGCCTTCCCTGGAATGCAGTGACGCCCACACTGGGCTGCAGCGTGGGAGCGTGCAGGGGATTCTCAGAGAAACTCTGTGAGCAGCAGGGCAGGAAACAGCCTTCCCACCACACCACTACTGGAGCCCAGAAAAATCACAACTTCCAGTGCATGTGCTGGCCTGCAAAAACAAAAGCCAGGGACATCTTAAAGAGCCCCACTACCACCCCAGGAAAGAACAGAACTTGCCACGGGACAAGAGAGCACTCAGAAGAGAGCTTGCCCTGAAGGCGGGGGCCCGGCTGGGCCAGGCGGGGCCAGACCAGATGCACTGCCTCCCCATGAATGAGCACATGTGCACCCTCCTCAGGACCACCATACGTTCAGAGGAAAAAAGGAATTTACAGAAGTGAAAATTTTATTTGTTGAATTAGTAAGTGACTGATTAGAATCAGAACCCCAGAGTGAAAACATATACTGTTTTTGACAAACTTCTGACAAATTATACAAAATGTTAAGTAAACAAAAAATTAATTTCAGGCTGGGTATAGTGGCTCATGCCTATAATCCCAGCACTTTGAGAGGCTGAGGTAGGAAGGTTGCTTGAGCCCAAGAGCTCGAGACCAGCCTGGACAACATGCCAACACCTCATTTCTACTAAAAATACAAAAATTAGCCAGGTGTGGAGGCGTGCCCCTGTAGTCCCAGCTACTCAGGAGGCTGAGGTGGGAGGATGACTTGAGCCAGGGAGGTGGAGGCTGCAGTGAGCTGAGATTGTGCCACTGCCACCAAAAAACAAGGTAATTTCACACAAAAATGCTCCAATGATCAAAATAACCACACCTAGCTCATCTCTTTCCAGAAGAGGTGCCGTTTATTCACCTAACCTTAGAGTGTGAGGTAAACACAACCCTCCTTCACAGGCGGGGGCCACACAAGACCCAGCTTCACACCCTGGCAACCCTGACCTGGGTCCACATCCTCATCCACAAACCAAGCAACACAGCACTCAGAGAGAGCTCGGAAATCACAAGAGGATGTGGCTTCCTACTGCTGTCCCTCACGGGCATCATCCTTCACCTCAAGTGTCAACCTGCTCGTGAAGTGTACTGCACTCAGTCCTACATCGTAGAACACAGGGGTCAATGTGGAACCACAGACTGACGGTGGTCCCATAGGATGACACATTCCTACCGCACCTTACCTATGTTCACATGCACCACCAACCACTGTGTCACAGTTCTCTGCAGCACTGTGTCTACAGGCGCGCAGTGCAGGCGTGCAGCCCAGGAGCGACAGGCCACACCGCAGAGCCTGAGCGTGCAGCAGGCAACCCCGCATACGTCTACACGCAGACTACGATGTTCACACGACAGCACTGCCCAACAACGTGTTTCTCAGGACTACCCCCTGTTAGGGGACGCATGACTATTTCGTGACTGATTCAGCCTTTTAAAATGTTCCCAGCAGCCCACGAAGTGACCTCACAGCATAAACAGCCAGTGGCATTACCATATTCCAGCTTAAACAACTCCCCATCACTGAGCCTTCTGGCTGCTGTTCCAAGCTCATTCTGAGCAGTCGGGCTTTGCAGGACAGGGACCACTGACTGCTCACATTCAGGTGTGTGCGACCACCTCTGGGTGTGCCCCTTGCCTAGAGGCAACAGAGTTCCCAAGGAGGAGAGGAGTGAGGAGCCCATGCACCTCCCAAGGTCCAGCAAAAGCTCAGGAAAGCCCTTTGCTCATCGTGAGCCACCACAAACAGGTAAGATGCTAGAAAAGGGTTGTCAATCATCCCTGGCCGGGCACAGTGTCTCACATCTGTAATCCCAGAACTCTGGGAGGCTGAGGTGGGTGGATCATTTCAGTCAGGAATTTGAGACCAGCCTGACCAACATGGCAAAACCCCATCTCTACTAAAAACACAAAAAATAAGCCAGGCATGGTAGTGGGCACCTGTGATCCCAGCTACTAAGGAGGCTGAGACAAGAGAATTGCTTGAACCTCAGAGGGAGAGGTTGCAGGGAACTGAGATTGCGCCACTGTACTCCGGTCTGAGTGAGAGCAAGACTCTGTCTCAAAAACAGTAATAATAATAATAATCCCCGTTAATGTAAGAATTTCAAACACAGGAAACCTAAAAGATCTAAAAGGATTAGAATCAATTTCTAGGGACTGGCATGACAGCTCACGCCTGTAATCCCAGCACTTTGGGAGCCCAAGGTGGGTGGATAACCTGAGGTCAGGAGTTTGAGACCAGCCTGGCCAACATGGTAAAACTCCATCTCTACTAAAAATCTAAAAGTTAGCCAGGCGTGATGGCACGTACCTGTAGTCCCAGCTATTCAGGAGGCTGAGGCACGAAAATCACCTGTACCCAGGAGGCGGAGGTTGCAGTGAGCCAAGATCGTGTCACTGCACTTCAGCCCGGGCGACAGAGTGAGACTCCATCTCAAAAAGAAAAAAAGGGAATCAATTTCTCACAGCAACAAAAATGCAATTATACACAGCAATCTCCACAACATCAAAAGAAAACCTAAGAACAGGAAAAACGAAGAAAAGGGAAAGGGACGATCAGCCTTACAAACAGACCCAATTTTAGAAGTCTAGCCCCTCCCAAATATAACTGTTATGATCACTTATTTGCACTTTCACATACAATTAACCATTTCTCTATCAATCAACCAAAAAACATCCATCATGCATCTCCTAGTTGCCCAACGTACTGACGCATAAAAGATGCAAGAGACAATTCCTGCCACAGAAGCCTGAAGCCAAACCAGACAAATAAAATTGTACGTAGCTCCCAAGCCACCAAGCAGCCCGTGGGCTCAGAGGCCATGGGAGGGCATGACAGCGGCGGGGGAGACCTAGCAGAGCAGCAGCTTTGCAGGGACCTGAAGGGGCAACGGCCTGGGAGGCAGGGGTCTCATTCCGGCGTCTGAGGTCAGAGAAGGGTCTGAGCTTCTCTGCAGCGCAGGTGGGGGTGGTGCAGCTCTGAGCCTAACAAGAGGGAGGATCCACTAACCAGGAGGCCAGTGGATGTGACTGCACCCAGTGTGGAAGTGAGAGAAGAAGAAACACAGAGGCAAGGAAGGAAGAGCAGGCAAAGACCAGGATGAGGCAGGGCCTAGGCCACATCCCCCGACAGGGATACTGACACACTCTGGGAAAGGCAGGCTGCACAGGGGTCCACGGGCTGGCCATGTGAGCAGTTCTGCCAGGGCAAAAACAAGCGTGAGGATGGAGGGCATCCATGGCTGAGAAAGGCCAGCGAGCCAAGCAAAGACACTGGGACACACAGGGAAAGCTGTGAGGGCCATAGCCCAAGCCCTACTGCTTCCAAGGCCAAGATGAAGCCACCCTCTACTCAGGCCACAGAACAGCAGGTGTGCCACCAGGATCAACGGCACAGAGTCAGCACGGGGCGGAGCCTGGCACTCCACGAACGGAAGCCTCACACCCTCCACCAGCACCTTTACTGCAGCCAACAGCAACAGGAGAGGCAGGAGGGTGGTCAGGGAGCCCAGCGTCTCCAGAGGGGACAACTCCCAAAGGGAAATGGCTTGCAACAGACCAGGAGGCAGAGAGGGGCAGACTCAGGATGATGTGAAGCAGAGAGCCACGCTCGAGCAAAGAGCCACACACTGGGACGAGGACCCCCAGAACAAGGCGGCGTCAGGAAAGGAGACACACTAGAGCCACATTCACAAGGCAGGCGTGAACGGACAGCAGGAGGGAAGACGGGCCTCGGCAAGAGCCCGGCTCCTGGTTGCATGCACGGCCAGCAGCACAGAAGCCCATTTGCTGCTGGGCTCCCGTGTACACAGGCTGGGAAGGCAAAGTGATAGCACAACAGGTACGACCTGGGACTTGAGGGTTCTGAAGCGTCACACATGTACCCAACAGGTGCACAGAACGAGGGCTTGAGAACCAAGGACAGAAATCAGGAAATGAAGGTCAAGAGTGAATCAGAGCTATCAACGGCCGGGGCCAAAGCCTGAGGGACATCAGCCTTAGAGGGAAGGTCAAGGCGAAATGTGGGCAATCAGGCATCGCGGGCCTGGGAGCCGGATGAGGGCGGGGCAGGTGAGGGGGCAGGGGCACCCCATCCTGCACGGAGGCCACAGGCCAGGAGGAGGGCCACCACAACCCAGCTCTAGCCCACTCAGCACCAGCCCAGCCTGGCACACCGACCAGCTCTCTGCCTGTCTGTTTCTCATCCAAGAACTGAGGGGGGCGAGGCTGGTGACCCACCAAGCCTCCTCCCCATCTAGCACATGACCCTGCGCTGGGCTGCCTGTGAACACATGCCTGCGAGCAGGACGCACCACTTAGGCAGGGACAGGCCGGGGCTGCCAGGAACTCGAAGGCATGCGGCTCACTACACAGGTTTCTCTAAGACTCACACCACTGTGCCCGCCCCACGTAAAATGCTGAGTGACGGGAAATTACTGTGAGAGCTGGCGGTCCAGGTCTTTACTCAATGCCACGAGGAAACTGAACCAGTGTGACTTGGGGCACCTCGTTTCCCCAGAATGCTATGGAAGCATGAGCCATGGACAGTACCTACATTCAAATTGCTCTTGCCGTATTTTCTCCATCCCAAACCTTGCCCCAAGAGAGCACTACAACTAAAAAGGGCCACATGGATCACCTTCCTCTGGCCACACTGAGCCCTAAATGGAACAGTGGGGCACTGTTCCCCAAATCTGAAAAGAAATCAAGGCCAAATGAGAAATGTTACAGATAATCAACTGTCTTCTTTCATCTTCAAAGCCTGTGACTGAGCTAATTAGCCTCATACCAGCCTCTGTGGTGAGAGGTCTGCTGCTTCCCTCCCAGGTGGGGCCAGGCGCCAGTGTCACCCTCGCCTCAGGTCACAGGAGAGACGGAGTCAGCAAAGGGCCTGAGCAGAGTTCACAGCAGCTCAAGCCCTGGTTCCTGGCCCACGCCATCTGGCCACAACTTCTCCTACTTGGGGACCTGACTGCTTTTATTAACTATAAAATAGCAGAGCGGCTTCCACACCTCTCTTCACAAGTACCCAGAAGGAGCTGGGGGTGAGGCTGAAGGTGCCATCGTTCTTTGGTTTTTTTTTTTTTTTTAGAATGAAAGAGAGAAAGGAAGAGGAAGAGATTTTAGAAAAAGAGAGAAAAGGAGAAAGAAAGAAACTGCAAAAGAAAGAAAAAAAATGAAAGAGAAAGAAAGAGGAAGTGATTTTAGAAAAAGAGAGAAAAGGAGAAAGAAAGAAA